>CM076854.1:144397724-144439997 GCA_039519185.1 Astragalus membranaceus
ATTTTTTTTTCACACCTCCGTATTTGGTTATGTTGATTATCTATTTGTTTCGTGAAGTTTTCGTGATTTTTCTTGTGACAAAGAATATCAATATTGAATTAAAAAATATATACTATTTTGTAAAAAGTGTATCTTTTTTTATAGGAAAATGTTAGTGATTAATTGTTAGTGTGGGACGTTAGTTTCTGGGATTTGGGCCCTAAACCTCCTACTTAATTACACTCCTTCATAAGGGTGGGAATAGGTTAGGCCGGCCGGCAGAGGCCTACGGTCCAGCCTATGTCAAGCCCAGGTCAATTTTTTAAATAGATCGGGCTATTGCTTTTTTAAAAGCCTGTTTACATAAAAATGTTAGGCTACATGTCATCGGAAATACCTTTTAGCCAACCTATTTAAGTAAATATGAATAATATTTTTTATTATTATTATTATATTAAATTTTATTACTTTGTATTAAATCATAAATTTGTAAATAGTTTATGTTAATTTAAATATATTGACATACATCAATTTTTTACTGATTTAAAGTTATAATTATAAAAGAGAATTCAAATTGGATGTCTTATAAATTATAACTTGATCTCACAGAACTATTAGCTTTTTAGTCTATTTACAAAAACAAACATCACATAAGATTTGTAGATTTTAAAAAAAATGGTGAAATAGGCTTTTAAATAAACTTTCAGACATTATTAAGCTTTCGAAAAGGCCTGGTTCGGCCTAAAAAATGGGACTACGACAGGTCACAGGTCAGGCTCAAGCCTAACACTTTCAATGTAGTAGGCAGGTCCAAGCCTTACAAAACCCAGCTCAACCCAACCTATTCCCACCCTACTACTTTGGTAGAGATTTGTGTCATGTGTTTCACTACTAGAAAAATCTCAAATACCGACGGAATTTAGAGACGGAATTTTCCGTCTCAAACAAATTTCGTCTCTAAATCCATCTCCAATTGGTCAAATTGAAATGTGAACAAGTCAAACTTTATTTAGAGACCAAAGTTAGAGACGGATATTTCCGTCTCAAAGTGATTCCATCTCTATTTCCGTCTCTATTTTGTCATTTGATAAAAAAAACAAAATAAAAATGTTTCCAGAGACGGAAATAATCCGTCTCTAATAATTTCCATCTCTAATTCCGTCTCTAATTTTTTTTGAAAATTAACTATTTCTTTCTTTTTTGGAGACATAATTTTTTCTTTATATTATATATTTGGTTAGTAATACACACATAAATTATATATTTGTAGATACTTTTTTTTGACAAAATACTTGTAGTTACCTAAGATTGCATTTATGTAATTTTTGTATTTAAAAAATTATTAGGCAACGTATAAAACCTTAGGGTAAAAAGATGATTGTGTTGTTGCCTTTCTCAAGTGGTAAGTTGCTTGGGCCCCTTAAGCATTTGGTCAAGGGTTCGATCCCTGACCGGTGTGGATGGAGAGACATCGCTTGGGAGAGATCAGCCCTTAAATGAACTCCAACATTATGTTTTTGAAAATAAAATAAATATATTTTGGCTAAAAATAAAATTAGCTATTTGACTAAGTTTTTTTTTTGATAAGCCTCTTTGACTAAGTTAATGGCCCAAAAAATAGGGGCTACTCAGTGAAAATTTTCGCAAAAAAATAGGCGCTATAACTCGCGCTTTCATCCTAAATAAAAGTCCTAATTTCCTTGTTTTCTTTTCATTATATATCCAACTTGCAGTTTACACTTTGAAAGAGATGTTGCACCTAAAAATTTACTATGGGCGCTCTCCAATTCACTTCCCTCCCATCAGAGCTATTTTCAATTCCCTTCCCTCCCATTAACTCTCAATAATAATAATAATAATAATAATAATAATAATAATAATAATAATAATAATAATAATAATAATAATAATATTGAAAAACAGAACCAAAAAATATACGCTTCCTCACCTCACAAAAAAAGCACACATTCACAGAACCATCGCTCTCCTCAAAAGTACCATCGCTCTCCTCAAAACCATTGCTTCTCAAAACCAGCGCCGCCACTCTCCTCCACCACTCACCACAACCCTCACCTCCACCACTAACCATTCACCAAAACCCTAACCATCACCACACACCAAAACCCTAACCATCACCATACACCAAAACGCTAACATTTGTGGTTGCGAAATTCCTCCTCCCGGTCTTCTCCTCTTCTGCGCAGCATTCTAGCAAGGGAAGATTTTCGTCCTCTGTTAGTTTTTCGTCCTCTCTCCCTTTTCCCTATCTCCATTTTCCATCTCCCTATTTGTTATTTTTAATTTGTTTTTTCCTCTTCTTGTTTTTTCCCTTCTTTCAATCAGGATTCAGATAGGAAGATTTTGCTGGTGAGGCGTGCTTTCAACATTACCGTTGTTCATCTTCTTATTGATGTTACAGTTAAGGTTCTAGAGAAAGATTGAGTCTTTCTTTCTACTGTGCTGTCTCCTCTTTCCTTTCTTTAGGGTTTTCATTTGAAAAATTTGGAAAGCTAAGTAGAAGTACTCTAGCTATATGAGAAGAAAACCTTGCTTTTGAGTATAATAAAAAAATGAAAATCATGGAGTAAGAGAAAGCTAAGAACAGGAAAACTGAGTCATAGCATTGTTTGGTTGTGTTCTGTTACTTGATTTAATTTCTTTATTTATTTTGGGTTTAGATTTTTGCTGGACCGTTGATAGGAGCAATGGATGGACATGTTTTATCTATTTCCTGTATGGCTAAGAACCTGTTCAGGTTCAATGGATGGAGGTACTTCAACTTTCTTTGTTTAATGTATGACTGGGGGAAGTAATGGATGAATTGTAATGTTGTGCTCTTGACTATAGCTGGTAATTTGTTTTTGCCAACCAATGGATATTTAATAGTTTTGGAATGATTTAAAATGATATTTGGAAATACATTTGAATGGTAATTGAAATGGGTTGAGAAAATTTTGTTTTTTCCCTGTTGAGCGTAAATTCAAAGGCCCTCATATGAGTTTAGACGCAATCAAAATCTGATTTTTTTTAATTTTTTTTAAAAATTTTGCAGGAGCATGTTGTTAGACCGAATACTGAAATAGGCCCAAATGGTCAGCAAGAACTTCTGGCTGAGACTCCTCTGTGGGTGACGACACTTGATTATGAACGGGTTAGTATACTCATATGTGAAACAGCCTACCATGATTTTGTTTATGTAACTCATTGATTTATGGGTTTTCTCCAATTAAGTTTAATGGTTCAACAATCGTGGGCAAAATTGTAGGGTGTAAATGTGCTAACAACCTGAACCAAAGAGATATTGGTATTGCCGATTCCTACTGGTTTATCATATCCGTTTCCTTCATTCTTTGCTTTATTCTTTATATGCTATAATTTTCTTGTTGAAGTTAATTAGTTCAACAAATGCAATTTACATCAGCATTATTTTCTCTTCATCATACCTTAACATCTTCTGTTTTTGTTTTGTTATGTATGCAGATAAGATGTTGGGAAGATAAAAAAGAATAAGTTAGTTACCCCTCAGAGGAGGAGATCTAAGCATAGCACAAGTATGTGCCTTCTTTGCCTTATCGTTTGTATGCATATGTTCTTTTCTCCTGGTGAGCGGGTACACTTCATATACCACACATTGACTTATGTTTAGCTTCCATATGAGCAGAGTTTCATATACCACACATTGACTTATGTTTAGCTTCCATATTCCTGACAAAACTTGTATATGAGAATCCTCCGATCGAGATGAGCGGGTACACTTCAGGTGTTCACTAAGGACACTAAACAAATTATATCATAATTCATGCTAGGATGTGGAGAACCTTGTGGGCTTAAGAAGAAAAAAAGCTCACTGTGCAAGAGTTGTATGAAATGAAAAATGTCATTTATATGATCATAATGTATATCAACTCCTTTACTCTCATTTGGAATGAATGTTTTAAAAATATTTATCTTATGCAATATTAATTCAGAAAATTATTTATATGTGATTTTATCAGTAACTGAAATTGACGGTGTGTGTACAGTTGAGGTGTGTAGGGGTAAGGATGAAGGCGGTTGGATCAGTAAAAAATTTTGGAGCAGTTGAAAGTTCTTTGGGAAGTTGAGGATTGGCAAAAAGCTTCTTAAGTTAATAAGCAAAATAGGCAGGCGCAAGGACATAATATGCACTCTGCAGGGAACTTCAACAGAAGGATATTGAACAAGAAAACATATCGGTGAAGCTGAAATGGATAATAGCTCTTTATTTAATTAGATTCTTTTACATACTTTTACTAAATTTAATGTTAATTTTCTTTTTATGTTATGAACAAGATTTTAGTTTTGTAAAGTTTTTGCAATATACTTATTATAACACTTTTAATAGTAATGAATTTATCTGTTAGAAACGGATAAATTCCGTCTCTACAGAGACGGATTTTTAGTACCCATGAATTATATTGTTCAACATTGGCGACCAACTATTTACCGTTAATGACGGAAATATTCCGTCTCTGATTAGAGACGGACTTCAAAAATCCGTCTCTAAGGCTTTTGCGACCGCGAATTTCGCCACGGACCATGTTCCGTCTCTAAGACTGTCAGAGACGGAATATCCCACTTTAATTAGAGACAGAATTCGTCCGTCTCTATCTGGTTTTTTTAGTAGTGTTTATGGGGGATGACTCAGTTGAGAACATTTGGTTATTGTGAGAAATGAGAACCTTCAATTATAATCGTTAAATAAAAATTAACGACTTAGATTATGTCATTAATTACAAGATATCATATTATTGTTTCCATTTTAATTAAAGAACAAAATAGATCTTGTAATTAATGACAATCAAAATTGTTTCTCATTTATCATAATAAACAAGTATTTTCATTCGAGTCGTCCCCGAAATTATGAATGTGAACTGAAATATAAATTACAATTCTTTAAAAACATAAAGTCAAGTCTCATTTGTTAGATAGTTGAGTAGTATATTCTCTATTTTTTGTAAGGATTGTATATTTAATTTCTTTATTTAATTTCCTTTTACGAACAAATGTTGGTCCGAGCGGTAATTGAGTTCGGATTCCACCCTAAGGTCTTGAGTTCGAATTTTGGGTGTAGGAACCACACAAGCCGGCAAAGCCAGATACGCGTGGGCAACGAGATTCCCCAAGATAAATTAGTCATCTGCAAAACCGGCGAATTCTGCACACGAATGACACATAACCAAAAAAATTAATTTCCTTTAATTCAACGCTCTTCCTTTTGAAAACATCTATAAAATACTTGCCTCATTTAAAAGTATTAAAACCTATAAATTAATTCAACATCTTTTTTTTTGACCAAATTAATTCAACATCTATAAATTAATTAATTTTCTTTAATTCAATGCATTAAATTCTATAATTTTCTTTAATTCAACCTCTATAAATTAATTTTCTTTAATTCAACATCTATAAATTAATTTCCTTTAATTCAATGCATTAAATGCTATAATTTTCAATAAATAATTTTCACTTTTGACTTGCCAGTCAAAAACATTTTTTTTAGTATAAATCGGGTATCCTCTACGCGCAATTATAGAGACTAATCCCTCGAGCCGGGTAGGACCACAATGGACGACAAATCTCTCCCTCAAGGGATTTAACACTGTTGCATGCCTAATGCTGGATTCGAACTCAGGATCTTGGTTAAGCTGGAAGAGACCTCTACCATCTCATCCAAGTGTTCTTGGGTAGTCAAAAACATTTTTCTGCGTATAAGGAAGGATGATAATTTTATAAAGTCAAATAAGAACAAAGGTTGATAATTAAAAAATAGAAATCATTATTTAAAAAGTATATCATTTAATATTTCCAATACATTAAATACTATGTTTTTTAATAAATAATTTAAACTTTATAAGGAAAGATTGGGAGTCAAAGTTTGCGATTCACCTGGAAATAGACAAATATTGAATCACTCACTCCAATTCCTTTCTCATAAGGAAAGATTGCTAAAACCAATGAATCCCAAATTTTGACTCTTTATCTCCCCTTCCACGTGTCTTCAAACTATGCAAGAGAAGTTTTATACTTTTCACCAACCTCTCTCTCATCTATTTAACCTATACCAAACATAGCATTGCACAAACATATTTCTTCATAACCAAATTTGTTGCACAAAATCCTTGCCGTAAAATTAGTTTGGCCTTCAAGCTTCATTCTTCAAGTTATCCTCTCAAAACGTTATCCTTGTTAGTAGACAAAACAGGTAAACAACACCCTTCAAAACCAAGGCTAAAGAATCGATGTTTCTCATCTCTTGCTCCTATTGTTACCAGTCATTTTCTCTGTACCTTAAAATCTGGTTCTCCTAGGTCCCACACCCTCACATGGATCATAACCTTGTTTTGGATCTATGCTCTTAGATGAAGACAAGATTAGCCTCTTTGACCTTAAGCCTTTGCAAACAATCAGAGAAACAACAACACATTCCCCATTCCCACGTCGATTCGGTAGTCACCAACAAGGTTGTGCATCTCTTCCCCGAAATCGACGTGGACCCCACCGATTGGTTCGTTTACATCTATGAGTTAACTCAATGGAACCTTCAACAGGCACAAAGAGAGGTTTTTCATATCAGCCAAAGGGAGATGGACCATGCTTTCCACAATAAAGGTAACTTGTTCTGGTAAAATAACTTTCCACAATATTGGCACTTCTCTTTAGGAGGCATCATACACTTTCTGTACTCAGACTCAACAATAGAATATGTTGTTATTACAAAATCAAACTCTGAGAACTGTTCAGCACTCTTCCCTCTCTTGGCCCCATGATAAACCAGTACATTTGTGCTTCCTTTCAACGTAAACCAATCAACCTCACCAACTCCGAGGTACTAGTTTATCATGGGACCAAGAGAGGAAAGAGTGTTGAATACTTCTCAGAGTTTGATTTTGTAATAACAACATATTCTATTGTTGAGTCTGAGCACATAAAGTGTTTGATGCCTCCTAAAGAGAAGTGTCAATAT
This sequence comes from Astragalus membranaceus, assembly GCA_039519185.1. Lineage (NCBI taxonomy): Eukaryota > Viridiplantae > Streptophyta > Magnoliopsida > Fabales > Fabaceae > Astragalus > Astragalus membranaceus. The sequence continues at coordinate 144,404,689 of CM076854.1, forward strand.
TGTGGAAAGTTATTTTATCAGAACAAGTTAACTTTATTGTGGAAAGAATGATCCATCTCCCTCTAGCTAATATGCAAAACCACTCTTTGTGCCTATTGAAGGTTCAACTGAATTAAGTCGTCGAGGGAAACGAACCAATTGGTGAGCTAGGTGCACATCGATTTCGGGGAAGAGACACACAATATTGTTGGTAACCTTCCAGTCGACGTGGGAATGGGGAATGTGATGTTGTTTCTTCGACTGGTTGTCATCAGTGGTGGAAATAGTGGAATCAGGACGAAGGACATGGAGGAAGCAGTGACGACAGTTGCAGTTGTTGTGGTTATTGTTGTTGTTATTGTTGTTGTTGTTGTTGGCTGAGTGAGAGAGGAGAACGAGCACCAACATTACATTCCTGTTTTCTTTTTTATTTATTTGAAAATATAATTTAACAAATTAAAAATTTAATTTTTAAAGGAAAAATGTGACATGACATGGTGAGGTGGCACGTGAGTAAGCAAACATGAACGCCATGTCAATTAAAAAGGTGACACATCAGATTTTTTTGTTGGCCAATTTTGATTGGGGCAAACCTTTCACTAATTGAAAAAATTAAGGGACTAAAGTTGCGAAGAGAAAAATTAGGGGACTAAAATCATGGATTAGGTAAAATATTGGGGACCAAAAGTGCTATTAAACCTATAATTAACATTGATGCATTTTGATCTTTGTAAGCTATATTTACTATTTTTCTTAATATTTTATATCATGCACAAAAGCTTGTTATCTAATAATGTAAACTTCAAAAAAATAATGTAAACAATATGCAAATCTTGTTTTTTTTGTTACCATATTTTTGGTGCGAAGTTTCCACCAATTTGCTGATGACTAATCTACGCCGGGAAATCTGGCTGGCCACGAGTACCCGGTTTTGCAGGCCTGTGTGATTCTCCCCTCCCAACAGAGTTTTTGCCACACCCAAGATTCGAATCCAAGACCTTGGGGTGGGATCGAAATCCAGTTACCACTTGGACCAACCCTTGTTGGTATATGAGGCAATTTAAAAAGGACGGAGTCTTAATTGTGTGTTTTTTCTCCATAAATATGGAGATTTTTGTTTATCTTTGCTGTATATTTTATTTTCCATCTCTACAATTTCCTAAATTTTATTTTTTGTTCTTTTAAATTTTTTTTTCTTTTGATTTTTGTCCATGTAATAAATATATGTTTTTGATTAAAATTAAAATGGTCTCTAATTTTAGGGACTAGAATCAAACATGAAATATATTACGGAGACTAATACTAAACAAGGATCAAAAGCAATTTTTTTTCTAGACAAAAAGTAAAATAAAAAAAATTGTTAGGAATGTAAATATTTCTAAGTGCTCAACTCATTATAAGGAGTTTGTTGACAATTTTTTGCCAAAGATATTGAATGTCTAAAATGAAAAATTGTTCATCAAAATATGTATTTGTCATTATAAAAATGGGGATATTTTGAAGGTAACAAAATGGGGATATCTGGCCACTCAACTATACGTCTTGTGAGGAGGAATTTGGCCACTCAACTACGTCTTGTGAGGAAGTGGTGCTCCTGGAAAACCCTGACTTGATGACCTTGTTTTTTGTTGGTCCAAGAAAGCATCAATTAAATAGGAGTAATCTACATGGGGTATCCATTAGTTTGTGTGTAATATTCTAGTTCATTTTTGTGCAATTTGAACTTGCAAATGGTTTATGTACATTATTCTAGTGGTTGGTTCATAATTTTGTTAATAGAGTACATTCTTGTTGTTTCATAATATTGGATTCTAATTCATAATGGTATCTGTATAATGGTTCATAGTATTGGTTTATGGTTCATATTGTATATTCTGGTTGTTCCATAATATTGGATTCATAGTGCACATTATGATTGTTTCATACTGTACATTCTGGTTATTGCATAATATTGGATTTAGGTTCATAATGATATCTGCATAATGGTTCATAATAATATTGGTTTTTGTTATAATGGTAGTATATGTATAATTTTTCATATCTAGTTCATAATGGTATCTCCATATTTGCATAATGGCACAGTACTTGAATACGAATTTATTGATAGAATCGTAGGATTACAAGAATGGCCGAATAGCTTTTTGTCTATTCGGTTGTAGTATAAGTATATTGAAAAAGTGTTCTGCCATGTTTCTATCTATTCCCCCCCCCCCCCCCCCATTAAATGTACAACTTTCATAATATTCTTCTTTTCTTTACCTAGGGTATTTAGAGCTGAATTTATTACCTCTTTAGTGATTAAAGGAACTGCTCGGCTAGTTACTTAGGCGGTTCTCTTGTACTCGGCACACTCCCTTCCTTGGGCAAGGTGGGATTTTCATGCCCGTTGTCCAAGCAATTGAGCCAATGAGTTCTATGGGCTGCCTTAGCCACTCAGGCCAATATATTTATGACAGTCCAGAACCCCCAAGTATGAGCTCCATGGGGAGCGAAGTGCTTTAAGGTTGCTTTGGTGTTGGCTCTTTGTTCTTGGATCAAATATTAACTTTTCCACTTGTGGCATGAAGCCGTGTACCTGAAAATACAATTGATAACATGGGAAAGGAGGTTTTGTCAAAAAAAAACATGGGAAAGGAGGTGACATGTTTCGCTTGGTCTGTGGACGGCGTGGTTCAGGAAAAGACATGGCATGCGGTTGTCAGGTTGAAGTGACATGTTGACTGGTGCATGAAGGGACATGTCTATTAGAACTAGCATTTAAGTCAATGGGAAGAGAGAGAAAACGAAGGCAAAGGGACACCACTACAACGATCAGATGCATTGGATGGTGTGAGAAGAGGTTTAATGATGTGACCCTTGACTGCTTGGGCGTTGTCTTTAAAGTCCCCCAATGGCATCTCAGTTCACCACTTGTTGCTGCCTCTCATTATTCTACTTGCGAAGCGAACGAAACGAAGGTTCAATCTTCTCTTCCGTAAGTCAGGTACCAACCCTTCTCTTTTACTATTTTTATGTTTAGAAGTGTAGACATAGGCCACGGTCAAAATATGGGAGTTGGACAAGAGGGGTAAAGAGACCGAGGAGGTTCCCTCTCGCTGTGAAATTGTTTTAAAGGAGTTTGAAGACATTAAAGCTAATGGCTCACTTGCATATAGCCATATACTTGATGGTAAGAAAAAAAAGTTAAAGGATAAGAGCAGGCCCTTAATCCTTGTTGGATATCATCCTACAGGTGATTATAGGCTGCCAGATCCTAAAACTGACAAGATTGAGATATAGGGATGTGGTTGTGCTTAAAGACAAGCAACGGGACTAAGACAAAGCTGAACTAGTAAGTTCAGTGGACTCTACAATCCTAAAGGAGGTCTTAGACACTGAACCTAATCCTAATGGTGATAGTTCAGAGGGTCCTATTCTACCTAATGGTGATAGTTCAAGAAGAGGAAGAGGACAATGCTAAAACAAAACCTGAACCTACTGTTCAGGCCCTGCCTAGAACACAAAGGTTGAGATAGCCTCCTAGGAGGCTTGCAGATTATGATATTGCCATAGATAGTGAAGTGAATGAGCATGGTGACCTCATCCACTATGCTATGATGGCAGATATGGAACCAGTTGACTTTAAAGAGGCTTTAAAGGATAAAAACTGAAAAGATGCTATGATAGAGGAGCTGGCCTCTATTGAGAAGAATAAGACCTGGACTTTGACAGTTTTGCGTAAAGGAAAGAAGGTAATTAGTGTTAAATGGGTCTATAAGCTTAAGTTAGACCCCAATGGTAAAATAGTCAAGCATAAAACAAGACTTGTTGCTAGAGGGTTCCAACAACAGCAAGGGATAGATTATGAGGAAGTTTGTTCACCTGTGGCCAGGCATGAGACCATTAGTTTGGTCACTGCCTTGGCCTGCAGTAAGGGCTGGGACTTACATCACTTGGATGTTAAGTCAGCATTTTTAAATGGGCCTTTAGAAGAAACTGTTTTTATAAATTAGCCACCTGGTTTTGAGTTAAAAGGCAAGGAAAATTTAGTGTGCCATTTGCATAAGGCACTCTATGGGCTGAAACAGGCTCCAAGAGCCTGGAATAAGCGCATTGACACACTTTTGTGGACAATGGCTTCACAAAATGCACCAATGAGTTTGGTGTATATGCATGTGAAGGGATCTTTGGATACTAACCTATTACTAACATGTTTGTATGTTGATAATCTTTTGGCAACAGGTAGCAGTACTAAGGAGATTGAGCAGTTCAAAGACTCTATGAAGGCTGAGTTTGAGATGACAGACTTGGGACTGCTTACCTACTTTTTGGGACTGGAATTTCTAAGAGTACTTGAAGGAATTATCCTACATCAGCTTAAATACTCTAAGGAACTGCTTGCAAGGTTCAGAATGACAGGATGCAATTCTGCCAGCAACCCTGCATAAGGCTATTTGTGCAAAAAGGAAGGTGAAAAGGGCTCTAAGGTGGATCCTACCTATTTTAGACAAATTGTGGGGTCTTTGAGATATCTGTGCCACAGCAGGCCAGATATTCTGTTTGCCACAAGTATGATTAGTTGGTTCATGAATGAACCACTAGAGATACACCTAAATGCAGCAAAGAGAGTACTAAGATATATACAATGTACTCTGAATTATGGGCTGTTCTTTCCTAGAGGGACTGACCTAAGGAATTTTGAGCTCCTAGGGTACTCAGACAGTGACTGGTGTGGAGACCACATTGATAGAAGAAGTACCTCTGGATTTTTGTTTAAGTTTCAAGGTGTATCTGTTTCATGGAGCTCCAAAAAGCAACAAATTGTTGCTCTTAGCTCCTGTGAGGCGGAATATGTGGCTACCTGCAGTGCTGCCACTCAAGCAACATGGTTAGAAGCCCTACTTAGGGAATTGGGTGTGACTTTGATTCAAATTCCTAAGCTATTGATTGACAACATTAAGTCAGCCTTGTGTGTCTTGCCAAAAACCCTATGGGTCATGGCAGAACCAAACACATAGAGACACAGTTTATCACGATCCAGGTACATATGGGGGCTTAATTAGGTCACAATTCATTTAATAGGGACTTGGTAGGGTACTTAGTCAATTTGACCGAGACTTATTTAGTTACTTAATAAATTAGTCTGGGACTTATTTGGGGTACCTATTTGGTGCAATTTTGATAATGTTCTAGGCTGTTTTGTGTTTCAGGAAACCTAACAACTAGTTAATCCACCTTCACCACCCGAGCCACTAGCCATAAGACCACACTAGCTATACGACCGCCTTCAGTGAGACTATTTTGGCACAAATTAGGAATTATGTATGGATCCTTATGGTTAAAACATATTGGACCTTTTTCGAATTATGTATAGAAGCTTTGTGGAATCATCAGTGGATCAATCATTTTTGGTGCAAATTAGGTATCATAGAGAAAGCAACAAATAGTATCAAACAACTTTTACATTCAAGTAACAAATAACGTTTACATTCAACGCACACAACAACATCAAGTAGTAGTAATAAACAACTTCTAACACAGTACTTATAAATTACAACATATAGCAACTTATGGCCAAGTTGTATTAAAAAGTTGTCTCTTGCCAAACACAAAAGGTTGCTACCAAATGAAAAGGATGCAATCATATACTAACAATCAAAACCCTATGAGACCAACATAATGTTTCCACTTCTCAACTTCTTTTGTCTTCACTTGCATATCAATCATACTAGCTTGCATTTCGGTCATATAATTTTTCAAGACTTCTCTCTCTCTCTCTCTCTAATTGAATAATTTTCACTCGTTGCAATTTTACTTGATTTCGATCTCAAAAAAAATGAGCAATGACATTGATTCATCTGCGATATAATCAACAAAAATGAAGACACCCAAAGTAATAAAGTTTACCATTATATTACTGTAAAAAGGGAATACAAATATATTTTTTTCATGTTAACCGATGTTCTTGCAGTGTACACAACGACTTCCTTACCACAACAACATCTAATCCCATTCCATCTTATACGACTTCATTTTGGTGCCTCACTCCAACTCGCTTAAACACCAAGAAGATACTGAGAAGATGCATAAGCAACATCCTTGTGGTTGGAGGAACCGTGGCCAATGTTGCTCATCATCAATAGCACACTGAAAACCACAAAAGTGAAGCAAGGGGAGGTCCAAAGTCTTCTAGAACACTACAAGAATGTGCAAATTTACCTACCACATATTTCCGAGAGATTTTTTTTGGTCGCTAATATCTTCGTTTCCGACGGATAGTTCCCTCGCTACGTGTTTAGTGCATTTCCCGCTTATATTTCCGAGGGAATTTAAATCCCTCAGAAATTTCCGAGGGAAATTTCCCTCGGAAATGAACCATTATCCGTCAGAAATGTTTTTCCTTAAAACTAAAACCCGTATCATCCACTTCATTTTTTTATTTTTCCTGCAACATAAAACCTAAGTTTAGAACGCACTAATACTCAAAACACAGAACACAAAATAGAACGCACTCCCCCCTCTCCTCTCAACAGCGACGCCTCCTCTCTCTCTCAACCACCACCGTTCTCACCACCGCCATCCCTCCAAGATCGCCTCCCACTCACCTCTCGCCTTGATCGAAGCACCACCACCCCCACCAGTGACCAGCGCCTCTCCTTTTGCAGTCACTCTCCTCTCTTCTTCTTCATAGAAGGTATGCTTTATTTCTTCCTCTATACTTCTACTATCTACTTCTATTTTACAGAAATGCCTCCATTGTTGGTTGAATCGAAACCCTAACCCCCCCCCAATTTTGCAGCATAAAACCCTAACCCCCTCCATTTTTAATCGAAACCCTAACCCTCTATTCATAAATCTGATGATGATGATGATGATATCTTTTTTACTGTCTTATTTTCAGGTTTACTACTTGAGTCAACTTCCCAAGTTAAAAAATCTCAAGCTTACGGTTTATGACCTTTGAAAGATGGATTAAAAATTACTGTCTTCAAATCTGTTCTGACGTGGGAATGATTTAGTAGATTCTATGTATCAGGTTTTAAAACTTAATTTGGGAATGTTTAGTAGATTCTATGTATTAGGGTTTTTGTTGTGGTGTGTCATTGTAGCGGTTCTGACGTGGCTTGAGCATGAGGTCTGTTGATCTGCTGGTTTTGTTGTTAGCATTGATCTTGTTTATGTTGTGCTTATCTTATAGGTTCATTGTTGTTGCTGGTTTGTTGTGCTTATTTTAGGGGATTGGGGTGTTTTTTTTATAGCATACGTTGTCTCTATTCACAGGGCCGCAAAAAGTAGTCAGCTGGCTGCATGATTTTTCTCTGTTGTATTCATGTATATGTATGCCAAATATATATCATCATCTTATGTTTTGTTGTTATTCAGTTTTGATATGTTTTGTTGTTATTCAATTTTGATATGTTTTGTTGTTAGACGATTTCAGTTCTAGTAAAGTGAGCATTCACTTGGAAATTTGTTACTTGAGTGGTGTGAATGAATTAATCAATTAGAATTTTGTTAATTGGAACAGTATGCAGACAATAGAAGATTACTATGTTTACTTGTTTCCGGTAATTGATGCAACTTTCATTATGTGGTTCTCACTTCTCAGTTTATTGTTATGAACTTGAGATAGAGTTTTGTTAATTTCCTATTCTCCTTGTGCAGAATTACCACCCTTCTAGAGTACTTACTCTTGTATATCAGCCATTTGCATTTGGAACACTAGCAATACTAGCTTACAATGAGGCCAAATTCAATACAAGGCGGCAGAATTTGTTTGGATATAGTCTCTTTTTCGTCAGCACTTTGGTTGTGTTAATTGTAAATATCATATATTAACTTGTTTGTAAACTTTGATTCCTCTAGGATAATATGTATTTGACTTACGTTCTAATGTTATTTTATCTATTTATTTTCCACAGTTGGATTTAGCAACATCTGGTAGGAGACCTGTCCTACATGCTTCCAGAATTCATTCAGGTTAGAATTAGCAATGGAATTACTATAATTCCAAATAATTCCTTCAAAATGTTCATTTTTTTAACGGCTTCAATTCATTGTTGTAGTCTTTCCTTGCTGGTTGCAGCATCAGGTGTCCTAAGATCTGCTTTGAGGTTAATTACAAAAGCCATATTCAATAATTCTCAGGTAGTCTTTCCTTTATTCTTGGTTCATTACATTTGTTGTGTCATGTATTTGGCAACTTAAGAGTTGATGTTTTCCATTTGTTTCAAGTATGCTCTTGTTTTAATTGCAATGTATAACTTGTGTGATCTTATTGGAAGATACATGCCACTTTTGAAAATTTTGAAGTTGGAGTCCAGAAAGTTGATCACTACAGCAGTCATTACCATTTTCCCTTTGTTTCTTATTTTACTCTAGTCATGACCCTCCCACTCTCCCTGCCCCAAAACCAACTGGAACAAAATACTAATTAATTGTATGTTTATGATATATTTGCACTTGTTTACTGTTTTTAAACCATCGCAAATCTCCCACTCTCCCAGCCCCAAATCTCTTAGAGCATGTTTACTTGTTTTTAAACCATTGCACATATAAGCTTGGCAACAGGTGTAACTCTTCTTATGCCTCTAATCATGGACCTAACCTTGAGGTTATCAGTTTGAGTAAGCTTGGCTCTAACTTGGAGCATCTTTTAATTGATAGGTAATGGGTCATTATAGAAATAAGGCAAAAAATTCAAGTATTGCATGAGTGATTTGTTTCCTTATGGAAAAATTGGATATGAAGCTTTTCTTTTGAAACTCTTTGAATTGTTGTCCTGATCTTTGGTGCCTCAAGATTTGAGATAGAGCACCTCTTTGAATTGTTGTCCTGAAACACTATATTTATCTTTTCTCAGTTAGGATGAAAGCCACTCTTTAAGCTGTAGTTCTTTTACTATGGTACTTAGGAGTTTAGGTATGGTAGGAGAACCATGAACAAATTTTTTCTCCATATTTGTGATCATTTTTTTCTCAAGAAATTTTACTCAACAGTTGCATTATCATATCTTTCAGTCTGTCTCTCTTTGGTGTGACCTATTGGATAAGCAAGTTCAACACATTAGAAGTTTATTCCATCGCCAGTTGTCTGTTCCCCTTGCTGATATGAATTCAACACTTATGGCCTATAAAACTTGGGAGATGGAACTAGGAAATCTTCATGATGTATCCAGTGACCTGATTGATATTTATCCCCACGTTGCATCTTCATACAGAAGGCCTTGGAAATGTAGAATGCTCGCATTCATCTTGAAGAGCAGATTTCTAGCCAGGATATTTCTGATTCAGAAAGACTACAACATTGCATGGTATGTCTCCAAGTCTAATTATAACTATTTATTTGTAGGAGATGGAATTCCAGAATTTCATTTATTCTTCTTCTTCAGCATGCATGACTATTATTGTGCAACATGTGTTTGAATTCATATTACTCAAATAAGCATTTATTCTTCTTCTTCTTCATTTATGATTTGTCTTTCCCAACTGTGTATTTTTTACTGCAATGAGCATTATTGTTCATATATGTTTTGCTCTTGCAATAGATCGTCAACTGAAATTTCCAAACCCCTCCCTCATATCAGTTTTGCAACCCAAAAGTGGTTGACTTGGAATTTCTGAAAAGCTTTGTTGTTATATTAGGCAAGTTTTTGAAATCGAGAATGAAGTATTGCCTTTAAAAGTACCGTGATCGTGAAGTTTAAGCTCATAGAGAAAGTTGCAGCATTGATTTGTGAAGCTTGAAACACTGATTTTCTTGACAGGAAAAACAATTAAGCTGGGATTTGTCTTTTGGGATTAATCTTTTGCAGCTGGAAAAGGACCTGAGTTATGTTTGGTAATTACTAATTGGGCTACCAGCAACTGCACTGCATCAACTCCAAAGGATAAGAAAGTTTCTTGCGGCCGTATCAAGTCTACTTCAAATACTCAAATAAGCTTACAATGTTTTGCTTTTGTTCTGCAGTTTTTAGATTGGAAGTTCCTTTGTTAACTGAAATTCATTGTAAAAATGGGTTCTTTGGGCTTTTTTAATACATAGGCAAAGGAAGAGCCATCTCTATCTCTAGGGGATGATAAAGTTGCTTTATAGTTTCAATTGAAGAGTGTATGTTACTGCTGTAACTATTATGAATTAATCAAAGAAGCTATTAATTACTCTAAGTTATTTCAATTTATCGAGAGTTGCAATAGTTATACCTGAGTAGGGCTTTATTATAATGAAATAATAAACATTTTATTATAATGAAATATGAGGCACATGATGTGGGTAAAATTTATAACCCAGGAATATCAGTATATAATAAAAAATGTAATAAAAATTATTTGTGGAGCTTGAATGGATGACTGTTGGGATTTAGTTTTTTTTACAGTAAATTAATTTTTCCGAGGGATTTGTGACGGATTTTCGACAGAATTTTCGAGGGATTTGTGAGGGATTTTCGACGGAATTTGCGGGGGATTTGCGACGGATATGTGCGAGGGATTTGCGAGGGATTTTCGACGGAAGAGTTTCCGAGGGAAAATTCCCTCGGAAATCGTTTGCGAGGAACGTTTTCCCGACCGAATTTTGTCCTTCGGAAATTCCGTCGGAAATGAGTATTAGCGACGGATTTTCCTGCTTTTGCAAGGGATTTTTCCCTCGGAAAGCACCGAAATTCTTGTAGTGGAAGTTGGATTTAAGCTTTAATAGGACTAAGGTTTTGAAATTGAAGAAGATGAAGTTTTTTTAAAGTTTTAATAAGAGACAGAAAATGGTCTAAAAATAGAGATTAAAATGGACTCTTCCAAAATGGTACAAGACTCATCCTTTTATATGGACAAACTAACGAACACGTAAGCAACTAAATTGTTTTAACGAGTTCTGTTATAGAGACTAATGTACTACCCCTTATTTGTAATCGTCAAAAACCATTGGCAGTTTTTTTTTAACCCCCTCAGACCCCATACCCCTATTTTACCATAAATCCACAAAATACCCTTATTTTTCGTTAAAAATTTTTTTTTTTAAAATTTTTCGGAAATACACATATATACACATATTTCCGGAAGGCAGAAATATGTGTATTTCCGGAAATTTTAAAAAAATATTTTTTTTAAAATTAAAAAAAATTACGCGAAATAATTAAATGTAACGAAACTCGCTAAACTAATAAACAATAACAATACAGTATCAATACAGTAAAAATACAAAAAATAATACAACTAAATGTCCAAAAGCTGTAAAGCAGCTGGAGTGTGAAAAGAATGTGCAAGTATACACAGTCACAAACAAGTAATATAATGATAAGAAATGTCGAACCCACAGGGATTGGATTAACTTTATGTATGTTTAGAAAGCATATAAATTAGTACTACTATTCTACTCACAAATTTTGGGGTTTTTAGTTTAAGTAAAAACAGAATGCAAGTATGTAAAATAAGATGAAGGAAATCAGTTGAGAAAGATAGTTGAGATGTCTTTACTAGATAATGCTTCTTTTGAGAGTTTCTATGCTTTTAGAGATGCAGAAGCACTATGATGCAGAAGCATCAAGTGCAGAAGCATCAAGTGCAGTAGCATTGAGTGCAGTTGAATAAGTGTGTGCTTTTCAGCTAATTTCTTCAGAGTTTCATTACAAGCTTCCCATGTCTGGGCTTGCTAAATAAGTTCACTCCTGCCTTTGAAGTTCCCACAGTTTCACCCTAAGGACTATGTTATCCTATGTCTAGGACTTAACATGGTTTTAACACAGTTTCTTTATTAAACAAGTTTAACAAAGCCTTTATTAAAACACTCACCCTTATTAGTCTTGATTTCTAATTATAAACCATGTCTGTGAATATAACTCTACTTATTGTAAGAGATCAACCTTAAAATAAGATGAATGTAGTATAACACAAGACCCAAAATGATACGACACTTAAAAGCATAATAACTTACTCAATAGATCATTATAAGTTTAGAACATCTCAACTAAAAGAATTTAGCTCATGTTACTCATTATATAATAGAGAGAATCTATAAGGAACATGATAACATGAATCATATAAAAGATATCAATAAGGTAGAAGTTACACAAATTGATGTTCCCTTGCATGAATTCTGACAGGTGCAGAAGCACTGATTCCTTCGTCTATCTATGAAGAAGTGGAGGAAGAGGGTGTCAATTCCTTCCTCACCTTCTTACAACTAACTAGTAAATAAAATGCAAGAATTGAAACTACTAAAATATAAGTAAAGTGTTTGATCTACATATTATCAAGTGAGATATGCGATGCTTTTCAAGTGAGAAGTGGGAGCCCTTTTTATAGCTTTGGAGATTTCCTTTGCTTGAGGGTTTGCTTGAAAACCAAGTTAACCTAAGGAAGCTTAACCATGGTTGCTTTTCTGATCTTTAGATAAAGAGATTGAGTTCAGCACATTTCCATAAGAAGAGGTCCAATTATGTAAGGCCATATGTCTTTAGGTGAATAGCCTTTCATGATGATGTTTATGGTGGGCGCCTCCTTATGCATGTGGTCATGTGCTCCAAGTGAATTGTGACAAAGCATGATGTCATAGAAGTTTTGGAGCAGAGGTATGATTTGAGGTGCTTCCATTGTGGGTTATAAATCTTCAGCGCAGGATGGTGCAGAAGCACTAAGTGCAGAAGCATTTGTGGTGCAGAAGCACTAAGTGCGGAAGCATCGTAGTGCAGAAGCATCATCTGTAGGAAAACTGAACAAACACATCAAACATACCAATATATATACAAAATGCTCTATTCATCACATAATTCCTAAAATGTTGTTATTTTACTAATATTACTATATTTAACACACTTTGTACTTGAGTTTAAAGCAATTTGTTGCGTTTAGAAGTATAAATAACTCTATATAAATTAGAGTTATCAGCAGCCAACAGACTATCATAGACATCCCCAGGAATGCCTGCTCTCTTCATCCTGGACTCTAAGGGAAGTGGGCCAACATCCTCTAGAGGCGACGGCGGAGCTGGAGGTGAAGGCGGAGCCGGAGTCAGGCGGGGAATGGACACCTGCAAGTACCATGGTAGGTACTCGTCATCACAAGTGTAATACCCTAATTTTGTCCGATCATAATTGAGAGATTTTATTTATTGAAAATAATAATAATCTTTTTTTATGTCATGTATTATTTTCTTGTTTTTATTGCTTTTGAGTTTTAATCATCAAAAAAAATATTTTAGAAGTAAAGAAACAAAAAATAAGTCAAGGAGGAAATAAGGGGGGTTTGTAAAAAAAAAAAGAATGGAGGTGCAATTGGATTGGCCCATCTAAAACCCAACCCAATTCCTAAACCCTAGCCCAATCCACCCTCACACTCCTCCACCCAACCCATGACCCATATCCAACCCATAACTCAACCCAACTCATCACAAAACCCTAATTCCCCTCCTCCTAACCCTAATTCGACTTCCCCCCTTTACCCCAAAAATCCATCCACATTCATTCCCCCCTTAACCCAAAAATCCATCCACATTCATCCCCCAAAACCCCTCCATATTCGACCCCACCCCCTATTATCCCATGGTCAAACCCCACCTTTCTCCCTTCCACACTCCACCTCTCCTCTTTTCTCTCAATTCCACTTCTCCACACTTCCCACTTCCCCATTTTTTCCCTTCCCAATACACTCAACCCCTCTCTCTCCATTCCTCACGCCTACCCCTCTCTCCCTCTCATTTCCAACGGCTCTCTCTCACTCTCCTATCCCACCCATTTCTCTTTCTCCCACTCACACTCAACCATCCTTTCTCTCTTTCCTCTCTCACACTCAACCTTCACTTCATCCTCTCTTTCTCTCCCTCACCCACGGCTCTCTCCTCTCACTCTTCACACACTCATCCATTCTTCTCCCTATCACACACTTCACACTTGGCACTCCTCCCTCACACACAACACTCAACCTCCCTTCTCCATGCCCATACCTTCGACCATCACCTCCCCCACATCTCACATGTTCTCATCTTTTTTCCCCTTCAACAACTCCCCCCAAACCTCCATCATATCAAAAAGTCATCATCACTATCCAAGGGTGGATGAAGAAGAAAAATGAATGAAGCAAGTTTTTTTGTATAAATAGGGGTCCTTACCTTAGAAGGGGCTACGAATTACTCTTAGGAAAAAAGGGGAAAAATCTTCTAAAAAAACTAGGGTTTCAAAGAGAGAAAGAAATTTTTTTAGAGTTTCTTTTAGAAAAATTTTCTTCCCCTTCTTTTCTTCCTTCTTAGATTTTTTAGTTTAAAATTTTGTTGTATTGAGAGATCCGAAGAAGAAAGCTTGGATTGGTTCAAGGTACAAAATGTAATAATTCATAATATTGTTGCTTTTTTGTATTTTTTTTAGTTATTGTAATTTTGCTCATATTATCATTGCTTTTTTTTATTTTTTGTTGTTCACGTTTTTTTTTTAAAAATATTAGTTGCTGTTTTTAATTATTGTTGTCACATTTTGCCTTTTTTTAGTTCTTTTTAGTTGCTGTGCTAAAAAAAATATATATATTAGTTGTCACATTTTTAAAAAAAAATATATTAGTTTAGAGGTTGTTTTTATATTATATTTTTGCTATTTGTTATTTATTTTGCTGTTTGTTATATTGTTTTTATAATTCTCGGATTTTAAATAAAAAAAAAGTGTTAAAAAAATGTGTTCCTTTTTTATATATGGTTACTAATTTTCGGAGTAAAAAAGGTGTAAAAAAAAATGTTGTGTTTTTTTAATAAATTATTTTAATTTTCGGATTAAAAGAAAAAAAAAATGTTGTGTTTTAAAAAAAAAATGGTTACTAATTTTTGGATAAAAAAAAAAGAAGAAAAAATGTTGTGCCTTTTTTAATAAATATTCTAATTTTCGGATTAAAAAGTGATAAAAAAAAATATGTTTTTTTTAAAAAATGGTTACTAATTTTCGGATTAAATAAAAAAGTAAAAAAAATGTTGTTTTTTTTTAAAATAAATGGTTACTAGTGTCACTACTCTTTTCTAAAAAAAAATATATAATAATAACAAAAATCTTTTTAAAAAAAAAGTAAAAAGGCCCCCTTTTATTTAGATAATAACTATGACAACAAAAAAAAAACAACAAAAGAATTTTTCTCCATAATCCGCTTTCAAAATACCACTTGTTTAGTCTAGGTTTTTTTTAAGGAAAAGCGTTTCAAGAACCACGTGCTCTAGGGTAGAATAGTAAAAAAGGTAATAGACCCGTCAATCGTTTTTTTTAGCGTCAAAACGCTATTTACACCCCGGCAACCATTTTCTTTTAGCGTCAAAACGCTATTTGCACCCCCGGTGACACTTTTTTTTCTAGCGTCAAAACGCTATTCACACCTCCCTTTTTAATACAACTCCTTTATTATTTGCACCCCCCTTTTATCACTTACTCCGCTTTTTCACAACGTGATGCTTCCGAACCGTTCTTTTTTCTTTCTTTCGAAAAATCGAATTCGCGCAAAAAAATAGGTTGTCTATAGCGGTCACTCTGGGCCTGCTTGTTTGAACGCTATAAATACCTTCTTTTCCGAATAAGCCATTAATGACGACCACTCTGGATTTATCTGTTTGGTCACCATGAACGGTCTCTAGTTTTCCCAAACTTTTCAAAAAAATAAAAAAATACCAACACACAAATATTTTCTACCCAAGAACTACGTAGCTTTGATTTCTCCATCGCACCCGGAGATACGTAGGAGCGGGGGCCCACTCCCGTCGAGCGCAAAAAAACTAAAATTTTTATTAAGTCTTCTTTTCCGTTTTTTTTGCAAATAACAAAAAAGGGTAAATTAAAGTGTTTTCTTTAAACTAATTTTTTTCTACACATTAAATTAAAAGGTAACCTTTTTAGGATGTTGCGGGGTGCTTGTACCTTCCCCGCACTTAATCGACCCCCGAACCCAAAAACAAAGGTTTTTTCAATGTTTTCCTAAAAATAAATATTGATGGCGGCTCCATTGTTCAAAAGCAACGAAGGATCCCTCCTCCGGATTCTTCGGTCGCTACAGCTGGCGACTCCACTGGGGACTTTTTTTTAGAGGGTCAAGCCTAATTTAATTAAATGTGTAAATTATTAGTTTAGTACTTTATTTACCCTTAGTCTTTATATTCGCATATTGAACCTTAGGGTAGAAGACTTTTATACTGCTATTTGTTTTCTTGCAAACCTTAGGGTAGAAGACTTTTATATTGCTATCTGTTTGCTCTTTTGCAGTTTGGGTAGTTTAGGTTGCTTATATCACACACATCACCTACACCTATTTATTCACACACTTCTGAGTGGGGCCCTATACCCGGGTCTGAAAAATAACTTAGGACGAGCGGAGATGATTAGTGACAGTCATTCTGGATTTATCTGTCTGACTCTCATGAAAATCTCAACCAGAGTATGCTCTTTCGCGGCATCCCACACCAGGTAGCTCGCTATCGTTGTGGGTCATATCGTGAAAGGGATTTTAGCTCTGGAAACCTTTGTGAGGAAGTGAATAGAACTACCTGAGAGGTTGATCACATAAGTGACCCTAGACCGTGACCTATATGTAAGACATAACCTGTTTAGGACACAAAAGCAATTCACCTACCTGTTGCATCATCGCAAAAACTTTTTATCTTTCAAAAAAAATCAAATAATGAAAACCATTTATTCTTTTTCCTTTACATATTTTATGTGACATGGTTAATGTTCTCAAAATTTGAATCACCAAAATATGCTTTTATTAACGCATGTAACGTCTTTCTTTAATTCATCATACATCATCATTATTTCACAAAAAATACAAAAAAAATCCTCACATTGCATGCTATTCATCTCATTTAGGTTTGCCGGGAATTGTAAGAGGTTCGAAAGTTTTGTCATAAGCAAGGCAATATGGGATCAAACTGTGAAGCAATCCAAACTCTGAACTACCCTATAGTGAAGCAGCCTAATCTGACAAGTCTAAGGGAATGTGCTGGTCGATTGCCGCCCATCGAGCGCAGGTCTTTTGATAGGGTGTATGGGAAGATTATTATGTTACTACAATTGGACGTGCAAACGGATGCCATTGCCGCTTGAGCCAGTTCTACGACTCTTCATTAAGATGCTTCACTTCAAAAATTTCCAGATGGCACCTACCCTGGAAGAATATACACAGATCTTCGGCTTTCCTCAACAAGACAAGGGACCCTACCAGTATCAGGGACAATACTACACAGATGAGAAGCTCGCCTCAATGTTACAAACCAGCAAAGAGAACTTGAAGCTCCGGAAGAAAAATCGAAATGGCATTGCAGGATTCCCACAAGAGTATCTGGAAGGCCAAATGAAATTCTTCGCCGACGCTAGAAATTGGGGTCCTTTTAAGCAGGTGTTAGCTTTGACTATCTTTGGCATTGTCCTATTTCCACGCCTTGAAAGATATGTGGACACAACAGCTATTGGCGTCTTCTTATCCTTCAAGGATCCGATTCCAGCCATGCTTGCAGACACTTACTGTACTTTCACTCATTATAGTGAGCTAAGGGGAAAAAGGATATCTTGCTGCCTGCACGCCTTGTATGTTTGGCTTCTCACCCATGCTTTCGTTAACAAAGTCAGAGTAGAAGGCCCAATTGAAGACGCCAGAGGGTGTGATGTGAAGACAATGAACACTGGTGAATGGTTGCAAGTGCTGGGGGGCCTTCATGAATATAAGGTTCGTTGGCACCCATCATGGTGGAAAGAGAGGCCCACAGTAGTTTTTCAATGCGGAAGCTTTCAAAACGTCCCGCTCATGGGGACAAGAGGATGCATAAATTACAATCCTTCTCTAACTCTAAGACAGCTGGGGTACCCCATGCGAAATCCGCCCACCGAAGACATGTTAATCCCTTTTTACCTCCATGAAGGAAGCCCAAAAGAGGTTGACATGCTCCGGAAGATTTCTCAAGCGTGGGATATGGTCGTCCGCAAGGGACAAGAGCTTACTAAGAAGAGTGGCGATAAGGAAACCACCTTTCGCCAATGGCTCCAAAAGAGGATCCAAGACACCCGATTGCCTTACCAAAGTGCACTATGGGTTGAGGAAGAAATACCTGAACCTACCCTTCCCACTGTTGAAGATTTAGATAAGCTTAAAATGGCATTGTCAAAGGCCGAGGAAGAAAAGAAGGGCTTACAGGCAGAGTTAGAGAAAGTGCTCCTAAAGAACCAGAAGTTGGAGGAAGAGAATGCAAGTAAGTCAGTGGCCATTGAAGACAGCCGCAAGCAGCTCAAGATCGAACAAAAGAACAAACTAGAGGTTCAAAGGTACCTAAGAGGGCGAAAGAGGAAATAAAACGTTGCAACCTGAAAATGACCAAGCCATCGATGATACATACAAATGGAAAAAGTTATGGGAAGAATCAATGATGGCTGAAAAGACCGCACAGAGCCTACTAATGGTATCAAAGAGAGAGTCCCGGATGATGGCAGCCGAGTTTGAAGAGCAAGTGAAAAGTATCAAGCAGGATAAAGATACCATTGAAGAGATACTCCGAGAATACCAGCAAGCCTTAAGAAGGGAGCATGAAAAATCTGATGAGCTGAACGACCATATCAGATATCAAGAGGAGGTCTACCACCAGCTGAAGACAGAAAGCATCTATTGGGAGAACCGCTTCGTGGAGTTGGTCAGCAAGATAGAAAACCATGAAGTCTTCATAGAGTTGAAGAATGAAAGCTTATACTGGAAAGACAGATTCTCAAAGTTGGCATGGCTGGCCGATCAAGCTATCGTAGGAATCCCCAAACGTCTAAAGGAGGCTAACGCGGCAATGCACCCGTTTAACACCCCGGTCCAAGTTTCCGAATTCATGGAGTTTTGCGAGGTTCTGATTGCCGAACTCCGGGAGAAGGCTGGCAGCGCTACTAGTAGAAAAAGAGGAGGAGTGGAAAAATGAAAGCCATATGTATTTGAGTGAAATTTAAAGAACATTGTACTTTTCTTTTCGAAGTTTTATTTCCAAAATGTTGTACTTTCCTCCATCAATGAAGTTTGTTTGTCTCACATCTGATCCTTTATCTTGAAAATATTGTGGAACTTTAATTGTTACTTATGACAAATCAGGATGCGCTTGCAATTCCCGACCTAAAACAATAAGACTCATGCACACATGCATCATTCGCATTTTCATCCATTCATATACTCATACATATACTCATAACATGTGTCCCACCAACAGAGAGTAAAAGACAAGCTGGTGCGTCAACATCGCTATTGGACTCGTTCTCAGGCCAGAAACATGGAAGAAAATCAGACAATCCGCCTCAAGATATCCCGGATCAAGGCAATCCACCCCAAGA
The DNA here is from genome assembly GCA_039519185.1 of Astragalus membranaceus. Classification (NCBI taxonomy): domain Eukaryota; kingdom Viridiplantae; phylum Streptophyta; class Magnoliopsida; order Fabales; family Fabaceae; genus Astragalus; species Astragalus membranaceus. The sequence continues at coordinate 144,423,944 of CM076854.1, forward strand.
CCTAGGCAATCAAGAGCTTAGGGCAGAAATAGATGGGATGAAAGAACAGATGGCTGAAATCTTAAAGGTCTTACAAACTCTGAGGGACAAAGACACAAGTGAAGATGTCTCCGCTGGGAATACGGAAAATCAAGTTACCAACCCTCCTCCTCCCAATGGACTCGGGATCCCGCATACAGTGCCCCCCACTGGGACTAATGACCAGGGTTACATATGGCCTCCTTACGGACTTCCACAAGGTTACACACCTCCGACAGTCAATGCTAGTCCAGAAGACGGTCCCTCAGGAGTCGCGGGCCAACAACAGCTTACACCAACGGGTCAACGGTAATCCGGGGGCACCACAAGTTCAAAACCCGACCCCCGTCGTTGTACCACAAGAATCCCACTTGGCTGCCCTCCACCGCCGATAGTTGACGCTCAAGCTCAGGTTCCAACCTCAGGAATCCCACTCATTCACATACCCCAAATGTGAACCCAGCCATAGTTCCGATGATCCATCCTTACTATGGTATGAGTGGGCTCCCTCACAATCACTCTATGGAGAACCCTCAAGCCCAAGACAAACTACAAATGCTGAGAAAGGTTGAGAGCAGTTGAGGATCCAATGTTGGTGCGAGAGATGCTTATGACTTGTGCCTCGTCCCTAACGTGGTCATCCCTCCAAAATTTAAGGTGCCAGACTTCGACAAGTACAGAGGGTCGACTTGCCCTGTAAGCCACTTAACCATGTACTGCAGGAGAATGGCGGCGTTTGCTCACGACGACAAATTGCTCATCCACTACTTCCAAGATAGTCTGTCTGGGGCAGCTTCGAGCTGGTACATGCAATTAGAACGTGCACATATCAGATGCTGGAAAGACCTAGCCGATGCATTTTTGAGGCAATACAAATATAACATTGACATGGCTCCCGATAGGACACAATTGCAGAGCATGACGAAGAGAGACAATGAGTCCTTCAAAGAATATGCCCAACGCTGGAGAGGTTTGGCTGCACAGGTGGTACCACCGTTGTTAGAAAAAGAGATGGTATCAATGTTCATGGATACTCTTCAATCACCTTTCTACGACAGGTTGATTGGGAGCGTGTCTTCAAACTTTTCAGATATGATCGTCATCGGAGAAAGATTAGAGAATGGATGGAGAAACGGGAAGATTGCATATAGCTCCGCTGGAACCAGCAATCAGAAAAGCCCTTCAGGTTTTCCTAAAAAGAAGGAGGGCGAAGCTAATGCCATCTCTGGATCCGGAAAGCCTCCCTACAACAACCCCCGACAGACTTTACAAATACCTACTCAAACACCACAAGCCCCACCTCACCAAGTCAACCCAGGCTATAGACCACAAAACTACCAAGAAAGAAAGCCCGCCAATTTCGACCCAATACCCATGTCATACAGACCTATTCAATCACCTCATCAGTCACAACTTGATCACTCCCCGTCCAATGAGACCCCTTCAACCTCCTTTCCCTAGGAGCTATGACCCAGAGGAGCTGTGGATTCCACGCTGGGGCAGTTGGCCATTCAACAGAAAATTGCAAGGCATTGAAATATGTAGTACAAGATTTAATTGAATCTAAATGGTTAAACTTTCGCAGAAGATGGTCCGAACGTTGCCACTAACCCTCTGCCGGGGCACGGGAAACCCTCCGTCAATGCCATTGAGAATGTTGAGGGGCAATTATTGGTCAGAAAGGTGGAGGACATTGTCACACCCTGGACCTCATCCATGCTAATTTGTGTCACTTCGGAATCATTATGAAAGGATGTACCGGAAAGGTTCGTGTGTTGATCCCCTTTGTGTCGGGGCCTGTGAAGCATTCAAGCCATCCTGCAAGACTTGTTAGACCGACACATAATACAAATAGGTCTTCAAAAGAAAGAGGAAGACGTGTCAACGCTCCAGTCAAGCATTGACCAAAGCAAGAATATCAGGAAACCACTGGAAATCCATTACAAGAAGAACACACAGCCAGCTCCCACTGTGCCTAGACCAATCACCATTCAAGTGCCAGTTCCGTTCGTTTCCCTTTAAAAGCACCAATGCAGTCCCGTGGAGTTACGATATGAAGGTTCAGACCAACCCAGATGTCATTAACATCTCAGGGACCGGTGGTATGACTCGAAGTGGGCGCTTCTATGCCCCTGGAGGGCCTAGTGAGGACCGAACAAAAGAAGGGGAGGAAAGAGCCCGTAAGGGCAAAAGCACAGAGCAGGAACCTGTCGATAAGAATGCAGGAAAGAAGACGTTATCCGAGCAAGAAGCCAGTGAATTTCTGAAGCTTATGAGACAAAGCGAGTATAAGGTGGTTGATCAACTGAACCAAACTCCCGCAAAGATATCTCTGTTGTCATTATTGCTCAGTTCTGATGCCCATCGTGCAGCATTGACAAAAGTATTGAATGAGGCCCATGTCGCTCAAGACATCTCAGTTGGTCATTTGACGGGATCGTCGGAAATATCGTTGCAAACAATTACCTCACCTTCACAGATGACGAGATCCCCGTCGAGGGAAGAGGGCACAACAAGGCTTTGCATATCTCCGTGAAATGTGGAGAATACTCTCTAGCTCGAGTACTCATCGATAACGGATCGTCCCTGAATGTACTACCCAAATCAACCATGAACAACTAGACGTAGACTGTTCATACATGAAACCCAGTTCTACACTGGTCAGGGCATTCGATGGGTCTAAAAGAGAGGTTATCGGAGAGATGGAGTTACCTGTACAGGTAGGTCCAGAGGTCTTCATAGTGAGTTTCCAAGTGATGGACATCAATCCCTTACAGTTGTCTTCTGGGAAGACCATGGATCCATTCGGCAGGGGCTGTGCCCTCTTCTTACACCAGAAGCTCAAGTTCATAGTCAACAATAAGCTGGTGGTTATTTTCGGTGAGGAAGAAATGCTGATAAATAAGTCCGCTCCCACTCGCTACATTGAGGCTGCTGAAGAGTCTCTCGAGACTGCCTTCCAAGCATTGGAAATCGCCAATACATCTGCTATGTTAGAACCCAAGCTATCCAAAACTGCCGTGATGGTTGCTAAGTTCATGTTAGGAAAAGGCTACCAAGCTGGAGGAGGCTTGGGAAAAACCGGACAGGGGATCCTGACGCCAATACAGCCAGAGGAGAACAAAGATAGACATGGGATAGGATATCGGCCCAATCGCACTGACAAAGAAGGATTGTGGAGAAAAGAAGGAGCGGAGGTTAGCCAGGCTTGAGGATAGGGTGCCAAATACGAAGAGAATCACCATCTGCGACATCAAGGAAAGCTTTCGGAGTGCGGGAATGTTGAACCCCAATCAGATCGCCGCAGTTGAGGACGATCTAAGCACTGAAGAAGGCATCGTCAGTCTTGTACGCCCTTGTCCTGCAAACAAAAGACTCAAGAATTGGGAGATCATTGATTTTCCTGTGGTTTTTAGTTCAAAGTAATGTTTCTATAATGTAATCCTCTGGCTCTGCCCAAGGCCTTAGGATATTTCATTCGGGCACGCATGTTTCCCTTTCAGTATTAATATCAATGCAACGTTATTTCAGTTCCCAATAAACTCTCGTTTTTTTTTCTTGTTACATTCGCTTCTTATTTTCTTTCTTTCGTTTTTATTCCGTTAATTTACGCTAATGCAGATCCGAAAAAAATGTCTTTGAAAATAACAACGCCAATAATCCATATTGTAACTTTGATCACCCTATCAATCAAACTGAGGAAGATGTTGAGGATAATTGGGAAACCCCTCCAGAGTTAATGAGAATGATGGAACAAGAGGAAAAAATAATCGAACCCCACGAGGAATCAACTGAAACAATCAACTTAGGCACGGAGGAAGACAAAAAAGAAGTTAACATTGGCACCACATTGAAAGACAGCGAGCGAGAGAAATTGGTTAAGTTGTTGTTTGACTATGTTGACGTCTTCGCATGGACATACCAAGACATGCCTGGACTGGACCCCAACATAGTCGAGCATAAGTTACCGGTAAAACCAGAATGCCCGCCGGTAAAACAAAAGTTAAGAAGGATGAAACCAGAGATGTCATTGAAAATCCGAGATGAGGTTAAGAAGCAGTTCGATGCTGGGTTTTTAGCAGTAGCAAAATACCCTCAATGGGTAGCCAATATTGTACCGGTCCCAAAGAAAGACGGTAAGGTTCGGATGTGCGTCGATTATCGAGATTTGAACAGAGCCAGCCCCAAAGATGACTTCCCTTTGCCTCACATTGATGTCCTGGTAGATAGCACAGCACAACACTCTCTGTTCTCCTTCATGGATGGATATTCCGGATACAACCAAATTAAGATGGCCCCCGAAGACATGGAGAAAACCACCTTCATCACTCTCTGGGGAACCTTCTGTTACAAAGTAATGCCATTCGGACTGAAGAATGCTGGTGCAACGTACCAAAGGGCAATGGTCGCATTGTTCCATGATATGATGCATAAGGAAATAGAGGTTTACGTGGATGACATGATTGCAAAATCCAAGACTGAAGAAGAGCATATCGTCAATCTGCAAAAACTCTTCGAACGTCTCAGGAAGTTCAAACTCAGATTAAACCCTGCCAAATGCACTTTCGGTGTAAGATCGGGAAAGCTGTTGGGTTTCATAGTCAGTCAGAGGGAATAGAAGTAGATCCAGCCAAAGTACGAGCAATACTAGAAATGCCGGCACCGAGTACTGAAAAAGAAGTTCGTGGTTTCCTGGGAAGATTGAACTACATCTCTAGGTTCATATCGCAGCTAACATCTACATGCGAGCCTATCTTCAAGCTTTTGTGCAAAAACCAAGAAACAAAGTGGAATGATAATTGCCAAGAAGCCTTTGAAAAGATCAAGAGGTACCTCCAAAATCCACCGATTCTGATGCCGCCTGTGCAGGGTAGACCTCTCATCCTGTATCTAACAGTGCTAGACAAATCAATGGGTTGTGTACTGGGGCAACATGATGAATCCGGAAAGAAGGAACATGCCATCTACTATCTAAGCAAGAATTCACCGAGTGCGAGACAAGATACTCATTGTTGGAAAGAACGTGTTGTGCTCTGGCCTGGGCTGCACGTCGTTTGAGGCAGTATATGCTGAGCCACACGACTTGGTTGGTATCTAAAATGGACCCAGTCAAGTATATTTTTGAAAAACCCGCACTCACAGGGAGGATCGCTCGCTGGCAAATGCTACTATCTGAATACGACCTTTTATATGTCACCCAAAAAGCAATCAAGGGTAGTGCATTGGAGTACTTGGCACACCAGCCCATCGAAGATTACCAATCAATGCAGTGATTTCCCAGACGAAGATATAATGGCTCTATTCGTAGAAGGGAATCCTCCGGACAACGAAAGGTGGAGAATGTTATTCGATGGCGCTTCTAATTTATACGGGCACGGGGTCGGAGCTGTACTGATCTCTCCTGATAACCGCTTCATACCGTTTACCGCTAGACTGAGTTTCTACTGCACCAACAACATTGCAGAATATGAAGCGTGCGTCCTAGGCATCAAAGCAGCCCTTGAATGGAAAGTCAAAAGACTCGATGTATATGGGGACTCAGCTTTAGTCATCCACCAGACAAAAGGTGACTGGGAAACCAGGGATTCCAAATTAATTCCTTATCATGATCACATCCAAAAGATGGTTGAACAATTTGAAGAGATCACTTTCCATCATCTCCCTCGCGAAGAAAATCAGTTGGCCGATGCTTTGGCGACTTTGTCATCAATGTTCAACATCAATAACGAAGAGTCTGACATTCATCCGAATCCAACATCGAGACCTACCGGCACATCATTGTGTGGCAATCGAAGAAGAGCCTGACAGTAAACCTTGGTATTACGATATCAAGCACTATATCACAAACAGAGAATATCCTCCTGGTGCCACCGAGAATGATAAGAGGACACTTAGGAGGCTGTCAATGGGTTTCTTCTTAAATGGGGAAGTGCTTTACAAGAGAAATCACGATATGGTACTCCTCAGATGTGTAGCAGAAGAAGAAGCAGAAAGAATTATGAAGGATGTCCATGAAGGCTCGTTCGGCACCCATTCTAATGGGCACACCATGGCAAGAAAATCTTAAGGGCTGGCTACTACTGGTTGTCAATGGAGACTGACTGCTTCAACTACGTCAGAAAATGCCACAAATGTCAAATCTATGCCGACAATATCCATGTACCCCGCCTCTCTGAATGTCCTAACAGCACCATGGCCATTCTCAATGTGGGGAATGGATGTCATCGGTCCCATCGAACCCAAGGCATCAAACGGACATCGTTTCATTCTTGTCGCTATTGATTATTTCACCAAATGGGTCGAAGCCGCTTCTTACGCCAGTGTAACAAAGTCAGTGGTTGTCAGGTTCATAAAGAGAGATTTAATTTGCCGCTACGGTCTTCCAAATAAGATCATCACGGACAATGGGACAAACCTGAACAATAAGATGATGAAAGAGTTGTGTGACGACTTCAAAATCCAGCATCATAATTCCTCCCCATACCGTCCAAAGATGAATGGGGCAGTTGAGGCAGCAAATAAGAACATAAAGAAGATCGTGCAAAAGATGGTAGTGACCTTCAAGGACTGGCATGAAATGTTGCCCTTCGCTTTGCACGGGTATCGGACCTCTATCCGCACGTCAACAGGGGCAACACCATTCTCACTAGTATATGGGATGGAAGCAGTTCTTCCCATCGAGGTGAAATACCTCTGCGAGTGCTAATGGAAACAAAATTGGAGGAAGCAGACAACTCAATGGGTTGCGTACTGGAGCAACATGATGAGTCTGGAAGGAGAGAACATGCCATCTATTACCTCAGCAAGAAGTTCACCGAGTGCGAGACAAGATATTCATTGTTGGAAAAAACATGTTGCGCTTTGGCCTGGGCTGCACGTCGCCTGAGGCAGTATATGTTGAGCCACACGACTTGGTTGGTATCTAAAATGGATCCCATCAAGTACATTTTTGAAAAACCTGCACTCACAGGAAGAATCGCCCGCTGGCAAATGCTACTATCCGAATATGACCTTTTGTACGTCACTCAGAAAGCAATCAAAGGTAGTGCCTTAGCGGAATACTTGGCGCATCAGCCCATTGAGGATTACCAATCAATGCAGTATGATTTTCCGGACGAGGATATAATGGCTTTGTTCGGAGAAGGAAAACCTCCGGACAACGAAAGGTGGAGAATGTTATTCGATGGCGCTTCTAATTTATACGGGCACGGGGTCGGAGCTGTACTGATCTCTCCTGATAACCGCTTCGTACCGTTTACCGCTAGATTGAGTTTCTATTGCACCAACAACATTGCAGAATATGAAGCATGCGTCCTAGGCATCAAAGCAGCCCTTGAATGGAAAAGTCAAAAGACTCGATGTATATGGGGACTCAGCTTTAGTCATCCATCAGACAAAAGGTGACTGGGAAACCAGGGATTCCAAATTAATTCCTTATCATGATCACATCCAAAAGATGGTTGAACAATTTGAAGAGATCACTTTCCATCATCTCCCTCGCGAAGAAAATCAGTTGGCCGATGCTTTGGCAACTTTGTCATCAATGTTCAACATCAATAGCGATAGGAGTCTGACATTCATCCGAATCCAACACCGAGACCTACCGGCACATCATTGTGTGGCAATCGAAGAAGAACCTGACAGTAAACCTTGGTATTACGATATCAAGCACTATATCACAAACAGAGAATATCCTCCTGGTGCCACCGAGAATGATAAGAGGACACTTAGGAGGCTGTCAATGGGTTTCTTCTTAAATGGGGAAGTGCTTTACAAGAGGAATCACGACATGGTACTCCTCAGATGTGTAGCAGAAGAAGAAGCAGAAAGAATTATGAAGGATGTCCATGAAGGCTCGTTCGGCACCCATTCTAATGGGCACGCCATGGCAAGAAAAATCTTAAGGGCTGGCTACTACTGGTTGTCAATGGAGACTGACTGCTTCAACTACGTCAGAAAATGCCACAAATGTCAAATCTATGCCGACAATATCCATATACCGCCCGCCTCTCTGAATGTCCTAACAGCACCATGGCCATTCTCAATGTGGGGAATGGATGTCATCGGTCCCATCGAGCCCAAGGCATCAAACGGACATCGTTTCATTCTTGTCGCTATTGATTATTTCACCAAATGGGTCGAAGCCGTTTCTTACGCCAGTGTAACAAAGTCAGTGGTTGTCAGGTTCATAAAGAAAGATTTAATTTGCCGCTACGGTCTTCCAAATAAGATCATCACGGACAATGGGACAAACCTGAACAATAAGATGATGAAAGAGTTGTGTGACGACTTCAAAATCCAGCATCATAATTCCTCCCCATACCGTCCAAAGATGAATGGGGCAGTTGAGGCAGCAAATAAGAACATAAAGAAGATCGTGCAAAAGATGGTAGTGACCTTCAAGGACTGGCATGAAATGTTGCCTTTCGCTTTGCACGGGTATCGGACCTCTATCCGCACGTCAACAGGGGCAACACCATTCTCACTGGTATATGGGATGGAGGCGGTCCTTCCCATCGAGGTTGAAATACCTTCTCTGCGAGTGCTAATGGAAACAAAATTGGAGGAAGCAGAATGGGTTCAAGCTCGTCTGGATCAGTTGAACCTCATAGAAGAAAAGAGGGTAGTTGCTTTGTGTCATGGGCAGTTGTACCAACAAAGAATGAAGAGGGCTTATGATAAAAAAGTGCGCCCCCGCCAGTTTCAAGAAGGAGACCTCGTGCTCAAGAAGATGTTGCCTATCCAAAAGGATTCCCGAGGAAAATGGACCCCTAACTATGAAGGACCCTATGTGGTAAAGAAAGCATTCTCTGGAGGAGCATTGATTCTCACAAAAATGGACGGTGAAGACCTCCCACTCCCAGTGAACTCGGACGCGGTCAAGAAGTACTATGCCTAAAGAAATATATGGAAAAAAGAGAAAGATGAGCCAAGCAAAAATAAGCTCGCTAGGTCGAAAACCCGAAAGGGCGGCCTAGGCAAAAATTAGAGCGACCCGGTGGACTGAAAACTCTAAAGAGCAGTCCAGGCAAAAATTAGGGTCAGAAGTTGGACTTCAAGCTACGAAGGCAATCAACAACTCCAAAAGTTGGACGATGAAGACTCAAAGTTGTGGTAATGGGCGATTGGCGTTACTACTTCAAGGACACACAATCAAAAGATCTGCTTTCCTTGTATCTTTTTCTTCTCTTTCTTTTTGTAGTTTAAACTCCCATTGTAATTTTCAGACAGTGCGATTTTCTGCGCATTTGTTTTCATTTGAATATTAAACACTTCCTTTGTTCTCTCACTTCCCTATTATCGCAAAAAAATAACGTTCATGGTAAACAATACTGAATTGTGAAACATGTGCATGATCACAAGCATTATATTCATTGCGAAATTTCTAAAAATCAAAAAAAGAGATGATCCCTCATAAATTTGCAAAAAGGACGGATGCATAATCGCTTCGGCAAATCTCAATAACCCGCACTTCGGCACCGCTGTTTGAGGCAACCCTCGTACCCCGCGGCGAGAGTCATGCGAGTTGACAATACCAGCGAAGTCAATAAAGAGCTAAAGAGCAAAAAAGAGCTAAAGAGCAGAAAAAAGTAAAAGAGCAAAGAAAAAAGAAGAAAAAAGTCAAAGGCAAAGGCCAAAAACAAAATCATTCCACATTTCATCCATCATGTCATCAATTACTTAACTACATGCACGCATGCATCATTCATTGCAAGTGTCTGTTAAGATAATTTTATTTTGTGTCGTTAGCACCAATTCTTCAGACCCCCAGCGGTCCTTCAGAGCCCAGGCGCTCCTTCAGACCAACGATGGTCCTTCAATCCAGATCGCACGTCGCGTTATCGAGCAACCGACGGATCATCCGGCCCCAGGCCCTTCAGACTAGCTGTGTCTGCCTAAAAAAAACACAGTGCACGTCCTTCGTGGTTATATCAGTTCCGGACATGATTAACCCTAATGGCCGCTCGAAAAAGGCCACCCCCAGACCGTATCTCTAGTACCATAGCTAGAAGCGCTCCTTCAGACCCATTGGTCCTTCAGGCTTAGGCATGCCCCTCAGACCCCGACGGTCCCTCAGTCGAACTCAGGTCGATGCGCCAAGCATTGACTTTGAGCTAGACCTTCAGATCCCCAGCGGTCCCTTCAGAGCCCCAGTGCTCCTTCAGATCCCCAGCGATCCCCCAGAGCCCCGGTGCTCCTTATCCACTTTCTGTCTAAGTCAACCCCGCTTTCATAGTTTTCAAAAAAAAAAAAACAAAAGTCTCAGTCTGGAAAAATTAGCGTCTTGTTATCTTTATTTCTATTTTCCTCGAGAAACTCGGAACCCCTCCGATTTCCTAGCAAAATATAAATAAAGAGGGGCAGCTGTAATACCCTAATTTTGTCCGATCATAATTGAGAGATTTTATTTATTGAAAATAATAATAATCTTTTTTTATGTCATGTATTATTTTCTTGTTTTTATTGCTTTTGAGTTTTAATCATCAAAAAAAAAATATTTTAGAAGTAAAGAAACAAAAAATAAGTCAAGGAGGAAATAAGGGGGTTTGTAAAAAAAAAAAGAATGGAGGTGCAATTGGATTGGCCCATCTAAAACCCAACCCAATTCCTAAACCCTAGCCCAATCCACCCTCACACTCCTCCACCCCCATAACTCAACCCAACTCATCACAAAACCCTAATTCCCCTCCTCCTAACCCTAATTCGACTTCCCCCTTTACCCCAAAAATCCATCCACATTCATTCCCCCCTTAACCCAAAAATCCATCCACATTCATCCCCCAAAACCCCTCCATATTCGACCCCACCCCCTATTATCCCATGGTCAAACCCCACCTTTCTCCCTTCCACACTCCACCTCTCCTCTTTTCTCTCAATTCCACTTCCCCACACTTCCCACTTCCCCATTTTTTCCCTTCCCAATACACTCAACCCCTCTCTCTCCATTCCTCACGCCTACCCCTCTCTCCCTCTCATTTCCAACGGCTCTCTCTCACTCTCCTATCCCACCCATTTCTCTTTCTCCCACTCACACTCAACCATCCTTTCTCTCTTTCCTCTCTCACACTCAACCTTCACTTCATCCTCTCTTTCTCTCCCTCACCCACGGCTCTCTCCTCTCACTCTTCACACACTCATCCATTCTTCTCCCTATCACACACTTCACACTTGGCACTCCTCCCTCACACACAACACTCAACCTCCCTTCTCCATGCCCATACCTTCGACCATCACCTCCCCCACATCTCACATGTTCTCATCTTTTTTCCCCTTCAACAACTCCCCCCAAACCTCCATCATATCAAAAAGTCATCATCACTATCCAAGGGTGGATGAAGAAGAAAAATGAAGGAAGCAAGTTTTTTTGTATAAATAGGGGTCCTTACCTTAGAAGGGGCTACGAATTACTCTTAGGAAAAAAGGGGAAAAATCTTCTAAAAAAACTAGGGTTTCAAAGAGAGAAAGAAATTTTTTTAGAGTTTCTTTTAGAAAAATTTTCTTCCCCTTCTTTTCTTCCTTCTTAGATTTTTTAGTTTAAAATTTTGTTGTATTGAGAGATCCGAAGAAGAAAGCTTGGATTGGTTCAAGGTAAAAATGTAATAATTCATAATATTGTTGCTTTTTTGTATTTTTTTTTAGTTATTGTAATTTTGCTCATATTATCATTGCTTTTTTTTATTTTTTGTTGTTCACGTTTTTTTTTAAAAAATATTAGTTGCTGTTTTTAATTATTGTTGTCACATTTTGCCTTTTTTTAGTTCTTTTTAGTTGCTGTGCTAAAAAAAATATATATTAGTTGTCACATTTTTAAAAAAAAAATATATTAGTTTAGAGGTTGTTTTTATATTATATTTTTGCTATTTGTTATTTATTTTGCTGTTTGTTATATTGTTTTTATAATTCTCGGATTTAAAATAAAAAAAAAGTGTTAAAAAAATGTGTTCCTTTTTTATATATGGTTACTAATTTTCGGAGTAAAAAAGGTGTAAAAAAAAATGTTGTGTTTTTTTAATAAATTATTTTAATTTTCGGATTAAAAGAAAAAAAATGTTGTGTTTTAAAAAAAAAATGGTTACTAATTTTTGGATAAAAAAAAAAGAAGAAAAAATGTTGTGCCTTTTTTAATAAAATATTCTAATTTTCGGATTAAAAAGTGATAAAAAAAATATGTTTTTTTTAAAAAATGGTTACTAATTTTCGGATTAAATAAAAAAGTAAAAAAAATGTTGTCTCCATCGCATAATAACAAAAAAGAATAGTATATAAACAAAAATATTTTTCTCAAGAAAAAAAAAAGTAAAAAGGCCCCCTTTTATTAAATAATAACTATGACAACAAAAAAAAAAACAACAAAAGAATTTTTCTCCATAATCCGCTTTCAAAATACCACTTGTTTAGTCTAGGTTTTTTTTAAGGAAAAGCGTTTCAAGAACCACGTGCTCTAAGGTAGAATAGTAAAAAAGGTAATAAACCCGTCAATCGTTTTTTTTTAGCGTCAAAACGCTATTTGCACCCCGGCAACCATTTTCTTTTAGCGTCAAAACGCTATTTGCACCCCCGGTGACACTTTTTTTTCTAGCGTCAAAACGCTATTCACACCCCCCTTTTTAATACAACTCCTTTATTATTTGCACCCCCCTTTTATCACTTACTCCGCTTTTATTCACAACGTGATGCTTCCGAACCGTTCTTTTCTTTCTTTCGAAAAATCGAATTCGCGCAAAAAAAATAGGTTGTCTATAGCGGTCACTCTGGGCCTCGCTTGTTTGAACGCTATAAGTACCTTCTTTTCCCAAAGCCATTAATGACGACCACTCTGGACTTATCTGTTTGGTCACCATGAACGGCCTCTAGCTTTCCCAAACTTTTTTCAAAAAAAATAAAAAAAAAACACAACACACAAATATTTTCTACCCAAGAACTACGTAGCTTTGATTTCTCCATCGCACCCGGAGATACGTGGGAGCGGGGCCCACTCCCGTCGAGCGCAAAAAAACTAAAATTTTTATTAAGTCTTCTTTTCCGTTTTTTTTGCAAATAACAAAAAAGGGTAAATTAAAGTGTTTTCTTTAAACTAATTTTTTTCTACACATTAAATTAAAAGGTAACCTTTTTTAGGATGTTGCGGGGTGCTTGTACCTTCCCCGCACTTAATCGACCCCCGAACCCAAAAACATAGGTTTTTTTCAATGTTTGCCTAAAAATAAATATTGATGGCGGCTCCATTGTTCAAAAGCAAAGAAGGATCCCTCCTCCGGATTCTTCGGTCGCTACAACAAGCACCCGAGACGGGTGTCCGTCGACCGTTGTCCCTGAAAGCCCGCGCTAGGGACTGATAGAACATCAGCTGCTGTACTATGAACTCCGGAGATGGACGTGGGCCCGAAATAGGTGGATCAGGAATCTGCTGGACATATCCAAACTCCCAACGGGCCCTGTCTGGCATATAAGGCACAACCACATCCCCACAGCAGGCAACCTCTGAATAATGAAATGTTGTGAAACGGAGGTACTGTCTGTGGTCGTCCCAGAGGCTCCATATGACCTGCTCCCTCTGCAAGTCATCCAGCAGCTGCCGAAACTCCAGAAGCTTGATACTATCGCACTTCTTGTTCGCCCACCTGCTGCAACGTGGAAGTTCAGTGGCACCGAAGTCTTTCCGCACCACGATGTGATAATAATACTCCTGCTCCTGCTCTCGCTCTCGAACACGCCTCTGACGCTCAGACGCGTGTCCGGCCTGTCTAGTCCTCAATCTGAACCTGCTTCTACTGCCAGAAGGACTCTGCTCATCTCCTCGTCGTGCTCCTGAATGCTCGCCTCGCTCTATGTTTCCTATTCTGGTTGCCACTGAAAAAGCAAAAAAAAAAAAATTTAAAACGAAATTTCAAAAAAAAACATTCCGGAAATACCTCTTTTTGATGTATTTCCGGAATTCCCTGGAAATTAACCTTCCGGAAATACCTCAAAAAATGGTATTTCTGGAAAACTTTCTGGATATACGTCTATTTTCGGGAAGTTTAGGGGAAAAAACTTATTTTTTCGGAAATATGATGGAATGAGGAATGAATTAGTTTTTTAACATTGTTTTAGGGGTATTTTGGTCCGTTTGGTCAATTTGGGGGGGGGGGGGTATGGGGTACAATGGGGGTGGGTACAAAAAAAAACTGCCAAAACCATTTGATGTATTATTTTTTCTTAGTACCAAATTTGATACCAAATTAAAATGGATATTCACTCTCACACTAGCAAAATAAGGTACACGTGAGTAGCCAAGTTTCCCAACGGTCATCAATAAAGTCAATAAATACAGTGCACCAATAATACAGTAAAAAAGGTTTAAATATGTGTTTCGTCCCTATAAATATAGTTGTTTTTCAAATAAGTCCCTACAAAATTTCTTTATTTTAAATATATCCTTCTGTTAACTCTCATTTGACATGCCACATCATCGTCTTCTTCCATCATCCACATTCACAATCACACCTCTCTATGCGCAAACTTTACAACGGCTCTCTCTCTAACATCTAGCACAATCCTACAACCTAAAAGAAGCCACCGCCAACTAGGGCTGTTCATGGTTCAGTTCTAAAGGTGAACTGCACCGAACTGTTAAGACAGTTCGACCGAACCGAACCGAACTGTCTTAGCAGTTCGACGAACCGAACTGAACTGTCTTAATAGTTCGGTTCGGAAGTTCAAGCTCGAACCGAACTGTTTAAATTTTGAACGTTTTTTTTCGAATTCTTTTTTTCGGGCTCAACAATTCGAAAAAAAATTAAAATTTAAAACAGTTTGGTTCGAACTCGAACTGCCGAACCGAACTATTAAGACAGTTCAGTTCGGTTTGGTCGAACTGCTAAGACAGTTCGATTCGGTTCGGTCGAACTGACTGAACAGTTCAGTTCTAAACTATTAGCAAAAGTTCAATTAATTTTGATTTAGTTCGGTTCAGTTTGGCAGTTCAGTTCAATTTTTTGGTTCTCATGAACGCCTTACCGCCAACCGCATATGGGTATTCCTCTTTTCACCAAAATAATAACTAAATAGAAAATGGAAGGGCAAAAGAAAAAGCACGTGAAAGAGAAATGGGGTACGCTAACGGTGTTGCAAGTATAAGACTAATAAAAATAGAATAGGAAAAAACAAGGCTTAATTACACTTTTGGTCCTCCTATTTTTTCCAATTCACGATTTTGGTCCTTCAAGTTTTAATTTGACGATTTTGGTCCCCCTATTTTCCCAATTTGTAAAATCAAGGTCCCCCTCTTAATTGGTCAAAATTGAAAGTGAATTTTGACTGACATATCCTACGTGGCAGTCCACGTAGACTACCACGTAGGCGCACTGTTCACTGTCTCTCTCACAGCCCTCTCCTCTCTCTCACTGTTCATCTCTCTCTCTCTCTCTCTCTCTCTCTCTCTCTCTCACATCCCTCTCCTCTCTCACAGCCCCCACCGTGACCCCCTCCCCCCATCGTCCTCCCCTCCCCCTTCGCATCTCCCCCCTCCCCCTTTGCACCTCCCCCCTTCGCACCTCCCCTCCCACTGTTCTCTCTCTCTCCTTTCTCTCTCACCGTCACCACCCACAGCCACCACCCACCTCGTTTTCCTTTCCCTCCTCTGCGACCTCCGTGAACCCCTCCCCCTCCTCTGCGATCTGGATCTGAACGGCGAGAGAGGGATGTAATACCCCAATTTTGTCCGCCTAATCGAAAAATTGTATTATTGTGAATGCCCAATTTTAACGGGTATTTTTCTTGTTTTTCAAAAGGCCCAAAAATATGTTTTGATGTGCTCACACATTTAGTTTCTAATCGTGTATGCGCGTCTTTGTAGTTGTTAGTAGTTTAGCGTTATTATTATCATTTAGCTATCATCATTATTAGTTGTATTTACTTATTAGTAGTCATCAAAAATAAGAGACATAATCAATAATCAAATACAATATTTTTATTTATTTAGATGAGTCCCTTTTTTTACAAAAAAAAAAAAATAAATATAATAAAATGAAATGTTTGTTACTGGGACAAACAA